>OZ010668.1:16638059-16645559 GCA_963932185.1 Troglohyphantes excavatus
CATTGTTAAGATAGCTTGAACTCAAGCTGAGATTACCAATATTAAATCACACTGCTGGTTTTTTTGAAGTACAGTTACTTAAATTTGAGTACATCACCGCTCATTTATGATGCAATTGTAGCACTCAAAGAAAAACCAGTAGATTCCGGTACTCATTTTTAAGTACTTTCTTTTTACTATGAACAATTGTCGTGGGGTATATTGGTTAGTACATTTTTTTGGACTGCGTTGTGTTATTTTTTTGTATCTTTATGAATAATGTCGTCTTGGAAAAAATACATACATACCAATAATTTACTTTTAAAACGGTGCTTTATTGACACATTAAATTAAATAGGAGAAAACTTATGGTTGGGGGGTTATGTGCAATAATGTGTTACTGACTCACGTGTACCGGTTGGGGACCGTCTGAGGCGATTTAGCTGGTTGTTTGGGGTGTAGATGACCGGCTACCAGGGGTGTTACCATAAAATGTGGATTCTGACGTCTGGTGTCATGGCATCAGGGACTTGTCGTTCTCCAGGGGCTCGTCTGGTTCCGCAGCTCAGTGGCGTTGGTACGAAGTGGGTTTCCTTAGCATGGTATCAGGGACTTTTCCGGTGAGGCAGTGGCCTCGTGGTGATCCGGCTTTTCAGTGGCGTTGGTCTCCAGCGGCTCTGCTTCTTAGCATGGCATCAGGGACTTTTCCGGCTCGCAGTGGCGTTGGTCTCCAGCGGCTCTGCTTCTTAGCATGGCATCATGGACTTTTCCCGTTCGCAGTGGCGTTGGTTTCCAGCGGCTCTGCTTCTTAGCATGGCATCAGGGACTTTTCCCCTCTCCAGGGGCTCGTCTGGTTCCAAAGCTCAGTGGCGTTAGCATGCAGTGGGAACTCTGCCGTCTAGTGTCATGGCATTCGGGACTTTTCCTGCTCGGCGCATTGGGACTGGTTGGAGTAAATATTTGCTCGTCTTTCTTGGGCAATAGCAAAATCGTAAGTGATGTGGGAAAAACCTTGAATTTCCCACGGTGGTGTCTTGGGGTGGGGGTTGCAATTCTACATAAATTACTAAACCCACCACTTGGAATTCGCTCCGCCCTTCTTGGTCACCCCTCCTGGCCAATCCTGGCATGGTTGTAAAAATGGCTCAGTAACGAAACTCTCCTCACATTGTTACCCCGTCATAAAACCGGCGACCGCCAGTCTAGCCATCTGACCAAATTGCACAAAGTACAAAATAGGTCAGATCCCTAAATAAAAATTGCAACGTGACAGCACACTGTCACAACAATTACACTACGACTTTTATAAAATCAAATGTGAAACTAAAAAATCACACATCATCATATTCTGGTTATTTAACAGCATCCAACCCAGGGCTTCCAAGTCACAGATTACGCAATCTACAAACTGGAACAGCAAAATTTACAAATTTATATTGCCACAATCCATACAAAATTTCAAAAAAGTCGATTGCTAGCACGGTAGCTAGCGAAATGAAATTTTGTGCAGAGAAAAGTTGCTCAGTGAAAGAATGCAATTTGCGTTTTCTAGTTTCATACAGCTATTCAGTTTAATTGCATGTCCGATAAATGCTAGTGTGCTGATAGACTAAGGGATACTCCGAATTGTCTAGAAAAGGGAAAAGCATTAAATTATTTCAGTTTAGAATATATTGTCAACTAATAACATGTTTCTAGATATTTATATAAGTTTAATTTTTATTACATTATATATTGCGTCTAAACCATGTTTTCACAATAAAGTTAGAACATTCAATGTTAAACCATAAATCGCTTCAATAATGAATAATATATGATGAATAAAGAATAACATATGATAAATAATAAATAATATATGATTAATAATGAATAATTTACGATAAATAATGAATAATATATAATAAATAATGAATTCTATATGATAAATAATGAATTCTATATGATAAATAACAAATAATGTCTGATAAATAATGAATACTATATGATAATAAATAAATAACATAACACAAATAATAAATAATACATCTTACATAATGAATAATGTATGATAAATTTTGAAATTTTTTTTATAAATAATAAATAATCTATAATAAATTATGAAGAAAATATAATAAATAATAAATAATATATGATTAATAATGAATAATTTACGATAAGTAATGAATAATATATGATAAATAATGAATACTATATGATAAATAACAGATAATGTCTGATAAATAATGAATACTATATGATAATTAATAAATAACATAACACAAATAATAAATAATACATCTTACATAATGAATAATGTATGATAAATTTTGAAAAAATATGATAAATAATCAATAATCTATAAAAAATAATGAATAAAATATGATAAATAATAAATAATATTAGATAAATATTGATAATATATCATACATAATGAATACTATATGATAAACAATAAATAACATCACACAAATAATATATAATACATCATACATAATGAATAATGTATGATAAATTATGAATAAAATATGATAAATAATAATTTATATATGATAAATAATGATTTATATATGATAGATAATGAATAATATATGATAAATAATGAATAATATATGATAAATAAAGAACCAATTTTAAACCATAAATCACTTTCAAAAAATTTATTTGTGTAAATAAGGGTACGTAAATCACTTACATATGTGCCACAAAAATGTCTTGGGCCGTAAGCATGTGTCGAATCATATAGTTAGAATTTATTAAAATAATTCATTAAATTGAACATTTAAGGTCCATAATTAACCCATTGGTGATTCTCAGTCACCAAGTTTCAAGTCAAAATTGCATTTAGAAGCATATTAAACTGATTTGACGACTTAACGACAACACATACATTTATAAAAAAATAATTACAAAATATGTCTTCTTTGAAATAACCCTCTCTCAATAAGCTTATAAATAACTATACCTATACAATTTCCGTGTGTGGGGGTGGGGTTGTTTACATATTTAATATCTGTCTTGTCTTAACCCTACCTAAAACCAGCAACCTTCCAAAGTAATTAACCGAAATTGACATTCTACGATCCCCAGATACTGATTAGAAGGATTTATTATAAGATCGGTCCTCCCTGATTGCTGATTCACAGAATCTTCCAGCTTTGACTAAATTACAGCAAAGGTACGAAATTCAATTTGGGTTACACGCTCTCCAAATATTGGATTTTCTCGTGCTAGTTTTCCGGGGACTTCGCTAATTCGTCTCGAATTTCCTAAGGTTGACACGAGGAATATATTTTGGAGATAGGATGAAATTGATGAATTTTTTATTAACGTTGTAATTGGAATGTTTGATTCCCGTTTCTTTCTTGTCGGATGTTGAGCAATTTTAACATTTAACATGGTTAGTTAATATATAGTTAGTTATTGGTTAGTTAATATACAGTAGACTCTCGATATCTCGAACTTCGATAACTCGAATTTTTCGATATCTCGAAAAAAATCTATTTCCATGCACTTTCATTACTTATTTAATGTAATTTTATCTCTTTAATTCGAAGTTTTTCGTGGTTATTTTTGATAACTCGACGTTTCCTCACAACTCAAAATTTTGTTTTCCTCTCAAAACTACGGATTTAGAAGAACCTTTAGCATATATGTAATTGCCACGTTCTTCTTTATCAGTTCTCTTTCTTATTGTGCGTTATTGAAAGGGTATACTTACAATGGATTCCTACATGTGCCTCACCCTTTTGTTTGAATGTTGCCAGATTGGATTCCCTGAGCTGTATCCCCTCCTCTTTAACGCAAAGTCAGTCCAACAAGAAATATTAATGATTTATCGTCCCTCAAGCCAGCTGGCGTTTTCTGTAAAGTGCGAGTCACTTTCTTGGAACATTACCGACCGTCCAGAAAGCAACTCACTTAAAACATGAAGACGACACTCGACCCCTTCTCATTTTTGTTTAGGCAATGCACTCTCTATAGCAGCATTTGATGAGAGATCCCTCTCAGAAGAAGAATGATAATTAAGAATGCTAACCACCTCCAAAGATAACTTTAGAAGAGGCTCTATCTTCGATAAAATCTATGAGTGGATTCATTGAAACGAGGCCGGAAATGAAAACATCAGAGACATTTCAAGCAATCGTGCATTTGGAAAATATAATTGATTTCGAAAAAAATAGAAATACTTACCAAACTATTTTGGATAGATATCTTAAATAAAGTCGTGTAAGTATACTAGAATTTATTTTTTACCAAAACAGCTTTTTTATAGGATTTTCGATAACTCGAATTTTTATACACTTCCCTTCGAGTTCGAGATAACGAGAGTTGTCTGTATATATATATATATATATATATATATATATATATATATATATATATATATATATATATATATATATATATATATATATATATATATTGTCTTCGAGAAAATAATAGTGAAATAATAAATGGGGAGAACGAACCATTGGGATAAAACTTTTAACACGTATGAAACCGCGGGTACGGCTAAAATTTATATTTATATGCTATAACGGGTTTCCCAGAAATACGGGGTAAAACATCTAGTACCATAATAAAAATGGGAACATCAAATAGTACAATAATACAAAATATAAAACAATTAAACATATAAAATAAAACACTATTGCTCTTTCAAAAAAAAATTTGCTGATTTCCACTACAAGTTCGTATTCCTAACGTCGTAAATTAGTTTCTTTTTTGAACTTTTTTCCTTCCTGTACCACACATAACATTACTTATAACAATAACCTTTGCAGAACTCGAAACTAAATCCATTTGATTCCAATCTCGCGAGCAAGAAATCTCTCAAAAGCGTGCATCCCGTCCGTATACCAGAGGGTATATTCTACATTTTTAAACGTAACGCGGGAGTTGAAAACAACTCAACTTAACTCCGCCTCGGAATCGTCTGCAGTACTCGCAGGGCATGATGGCGGGCGGAAGAAATAAAAGGGAGAGATCAAGAGGCAATACGCGGTATTAAAAAGGAAGGGAAGGAAAGAAACGGAGCTTGCAATTGGCGGGAAAGGGGAGTACGACTTTCTCGTTGCGCTGCGAGTTGAGTTGTTTGGATGCTGTTATCGCTTTATTTCTCTGCTTTAGGTGGCAATTTTGTTGTCACAAAAAGTAACTTTGTGTTTTTGGTTGTTTCTAAGCACTCGATTATAAAAGTGTAATGGTGTTTAAAATAAATATTTTTTTATTTTGTGTTTCAATGGATATATTGTCTGATTTTTAATGGCAAAATAAATAAAAGTTCATAAGAATACTTGAACAATTGACAAAAAATTCTTGTTTAATGCAGTTCTAGAAACAGCTCAATTTTATAATTATTACAATTAAAAAAATTAAAGCTTTATTATGAAATAAATTTCAATAATACAACTATTTAATTATTTAATCAACAATAAAACTACAATTAAAGACGGCAAAATCTTTGTATGTATTATAATGATCTGGATGCGATATATAGTTTTGAAAACAATCCTTTACTTTAAATGATGTATTTCCAATGTGGTTTTGAACGTTATTTATAGCACAAAGACATATAAAATCAAAAAAGTTAGATGACAGATAGTAAATTGTTTGCCATCACATCTCCAATAACAGTTCATTCTTCTACACTGCAATAAAACAGTCACATTACTGGTAAAAAGAAAGATTCCGACATCCACCCTTTCGTAATCATTTTTTCATTTGTAGTCTGTCACAAACAATAAAAACAAATGATCCGTGACTGAAATACATTCTGTCTATCGCAATAAAGGTAAATCACACAGCATCTCCGCTCATAAAATATCAGTCCAGATTAAATTTATCGATTTCAGGAATTGATGAATGGGCGTCTTAAAGCACAATGTTGCTTCGTAATGACTTTGTACCTGACCGGCATGACTTTGAGGACAATCATTTGTTATGTAGACCCCCCACTGGAGACGGTGGGGGTTCAATAGATTTATTGCAATCGATTTTTATAGCATTATACTTCATGTTCTTTTGTGATATTTTAATTTGTGCAACTTTAAACGACAATTGTGGTCTATCTTATGCTCTCAATGTTGATGGGTTCTTTCAATTTGCGTTGGAACCACATTTGAGTTTTCAAAATGTAAAAAAGGGGTAACTGAACATACTAGTTTTAGTTTTAGTACAATTGCACTGTAAATGATTCCTGACGTACTAATTTAACGCACAATGATCCCACGTACAGTTTAAGTAATCGCATTTCCTCATAAACGAGCAGCGTGATTTAATATAGCTAATATCAGCTTCTGTTCAAGCCATCTTACCAAAGCAACCCGACAAACATAAAATAGTAGTTCAGAAAATGGTTTTCCACATTATTTGATGTCGATCGCTTAAATGGAGACTGAGTTATTACAACTCAATTATCTTACTTCCAATTCTTTTGGCCCACCTTTTTAACATTTATTATGTTTATAACTTCTTTACGTCGCCCTGGTAGTACAGCGGATAAGGCACTGGACTCCCCGTAAGGGTTGGTTCAAATTGTTCAATATTCATTGAAAGTGATTTATGAAGGCAGCCTATGAAGGCAAACAGATGTTCTTTTAATCATTGCACTCATTTTTGGGCACATGTTTTTTTCAAAAATGAAACTTATGTGTTTAGAGCTATGATAAACATTGAATGTACTCAAAGATGAGTAGTACATTTTACTTACTTTTTAAGTACCTATTTTTAACCGTACAGCATTATACTTTATAAAATTTTGTGATATTTTAATTTGTGTAATTTTTATCGACAATTTTGGTTTGTCTGACGCAGTGAAGATTATTATGTTCATTTTAATTTGCTTTAGAGCCGCCTTTAAGATATCAGGCGGATTCAGTTACGGTATTAAATTTAAGGCAAGTCCAACGCAATTTTAATGGATTTTTGAAGAATTAATTTGAATCTTAAACATCTAAAAAGGGAGCAAAATATCCATGTTGTAAAACAGTTTCTACAACATTCAATTTTTTAACCAACTTTAAATCGCGCCACCAACACCGTCAAAAGGAGAGAGTTTACCAATTTGACTGTTCAAATTTGGATAGTTGGTAAACTATTATTTTGTTGGATGAGAAATGTCTCACTTGAGCATCTATTGAAAACATATCCGGTTATCCGGCATTGAACTATCCGGAATCCTCAATTAAATGGATCGTTTGAGAAAAATATTATCCGATTTGAAAAATTCTTTTTTTTTTGTTGGACAGAGAAAAATCTCCTTTTTCAAAAAATGCATTACAAAAAATATGCGGCTGTTAAATATCCAAAAATATTGTTTACCCGGTCTTTTTTAAAACAGTTTCTCATATTTAAAAAAAAATCATTGTTGAATAAAGTTTGTACAACAATGCCATTTGCTTATATGGCATTTATTGGCATGTATAGGAATTGTTGTACAATATACACTGTTGGGACAATACAGTTTTGTTTACACGGCATTGTTTAAACTAAGGTCTGAGACGTAGAAAAGTGTGAGCTACAACTTGCATTTATTGGTGA